>CM060984.1:0-5000 GCA_030765065.1 Deroplatys truncata
CCCCACCCCACCCCACGCCCACCCTCACCCCACCCCTCCCCACCCCACCCACCCACCCCTCCCCACCCCACCCCACCCCACCCCACCTCCCCACCCACCCCACCCACCCCACCCCACCCCACCCCCACCCCACCCACCCACCCCACCCCACCCCACCCCACCCCACCCCACCCCACCCCACCCCACCCACCCACCCCACCCACCCCACCCCACCCCACCCCACCCCACCCCACCCCACCCCACCCCACCCACCCCACCCCACCCCACCCCACCCCACCCCACCCCACCCCACCCCACCCCACCCCCACCCCACCCCACCCCTCCCCACCCCACCCCTCCCCTCCCCACCCTCCCACCCCACCCACCCCACCCCACCCACCCCACCCACCCCACCCCACCCCACCCACCCCACCCCACCCCACCCCACCCCACCCACCCCACCCACCCCACCCCCACCCCTCCCCACCCCACCCCACCCCACCCACCCACCCCTCCCCACCCCACCCCACCCCACCCCTCCCCACCCCACCTCCCACCCCACCCCTCCCCACCCCACCCACCCCACCCCTCCCTCCCCACCCACCCACCCCACCCCACCCCACCCCACCCCACCCCACCCCTCCCCACCCCACCCCACCCCACCCCACCCCACCCACCCCCACCCCACCCCTCCCCACCCCACCCCACCCACCCCACCCCACCCCTCCCCACCCCACCCCACCCCACCCCACCCCACCCCACCCCACACCACCCCTCCCCACCCCTCCCCACCCACCCACCCCACCCCACCCCACCCTAACCCACCCCACCCCTCCCCACCCTACCCCACCCAACCCTACCCTACCCACCCCACCCACCCACCCACCCACCCACCCCACCCCACCCACCACCCCACCCCTCCCTCCCCACCCCACCCCTACCCACCCCTCCCCTACCCACCCCACCCCTCCCCACCCACCCTCCCCACCCAACCTCCCCACCCCTCCCCACCCCACCCTAACCACCCACCCCACCCCAACCCTCCCCACCCTCCACCCCTCCCCCCCCTCACTCTCCCCACACCCCACACCACCCTAACCTCCCACCCACTACCTCCCCACCCCTCACCACCCCTCCCCTCCCCTCCCCCTCACCTCACCTCCCCACCCACCCAACCTAACCTACCTCACCTACCCTACCTACCTCACCTACCTAACCACCCTAACCTAACTAACCTAACCTAACCAACCCTACCCACCTACCTAACCTAACCTACCCTAACCTACCAAACCTACCTCCCTACACCTACCACCTACCTACCTACCTACCTCCTACCTACCTACCCTCACCCTCCACCTCCTACCCACACCTCCCTACCCACCTACCCACACCTACCCTAACCACCCCTAACCTACCTACCTAACCTACCCTAACCTCACCTAACCTAACCTAACCTAACCTAACCTAACCTAACCTAACCTAACCTAACCTAACCTAACCTAACTAACCTAACCTACCTAACCTAACCTCCCTAACCTACCTACCCTAACCTAACCTAACCAACCTACCTAACCTCACCTAACCTACCTAACCTAACCCTAACCTAACCACCTAACCTAACCTAACCTAACCTCCTCCCTAACCTAACCTAACTAACCTACCCTAACCTAACCTCCCCTAACCTAACCTAACCTAACCTAACCTAACCTAACCTAACCTACACCTAACCTAACCTAACCTAACCTAACCTAACCTAACTAACCTAACCTAACCTAACCTAACCTAACCTAACCTAACCTAACCTAACCTAACCTAACCTAACCTAACCTAACCTAACCTAACCTAACCTAACCTAACCTAACCTAACCTAACCTAACCTAACCTAACCTAACCTAACCTAACCTAACCTAACCTAACCTAACCTAACCTAACCTAACCTAACCTAACCTACCTAACCTAACCTAACCTAACCTAACCTAACCTAACCTAACCTAACCACTAACCTAACCTAACCTAACTAACCTAACCTAACCTAACTAACCTAACCTAACTACCTAACTAACCTAACCTCTAACCTAACCTAACCTAACCTAACCTAACCTACCTAACCTAACCTAACCTAACCTAACCTAACCTAACCTAACCTAACCTAACCTAACCTAACCTAACCTAACCTAACCTAACCTAACCTAACCTAACCTAACCTAACCTAACCTAACCTAACCTAACCTAACCTAACCTAACCTAACCTAACCTAACCTAACCTAACCTAACCTAACCTAACCTAACCTAACCTAACCTAACCTAACCTAACCTAACCTAACCTAACCTAACCTAACCTAACCTAACCTAACCTAACCTAACCTAACCTAACCTAACCTAACCTACCTAACCTAACCTAACCTAACCTAACCTAACCTAACCTAACCTAACCTAACCTAACCTAACTAACCTAACCTAACCTAACCTAACCTAACCTAACCTAACCTAACCTAACCTAACTAACCTAACCTAACCTAACCTAACCTAACCTAACCTAACCTAACCTAACCTAACCTAACCTAACCTAACCTAACCTAACCTAACCTAACAAACCTAACTAACCTAACCTAACCTAACCTAACCTAACCTAACTACCTAACCTAACCTAACCTAACCTAACCTAACCTAAACCTAACCTAACCTAACTAACCTACAACCTAACCTAACCTAACCTAACTACTAAACTACCTAACCTAACCTAACTAACCTAACCTAACCTAACCTAACCTAACCTAACTAACCTAACCTAACCTAACCTAACCTAACCTAACCTAACCTAACCTAACCTAACCTACCTAACCTAACCTAACCTAACCTAACCTAACCTAACCTAACCTACCTAACCTAACCTAACTAACCTAACCTAACCTAACCTAACCTAACCTAACCTAACCTAACCTAACCTAACCTAACCTAACCAACCTAACCTAACTAACCTAACCTAACCTAACCTAACCTAACTAACCTAACCTAACCTAACCTAACCTAACCTAACCTAACCTAACTAACTAACCTAACCTAACCTAACCTAACCTAACCTAACCTAACCTAACCTAACCTAACCTAACCTAACCTAACCTAACCTAACCTAACCTAACCTAACCTAACCTAACCTAACCTAACCTAACCTAACCTAACCTAACCTAACCTAACCTAACCTAACTAACCTAACTAACCTAACTAACCTAACCTACCTAACCTAACCTAACCTAACTAACCTAACCTAACCTAACCTAACCTAACCTAACCTAACCTTAACCTAACCTAACCTAACCTAACCTAACCTAACCTAACCTAACTAACTAACCTAACCTAACCTACCTAACCTAACTAACTAACCTAACCTAACCTAACCTAACCTAACCTAACCTAACCTAACCTAACCTAACCTAACCTAACCTACTACCTAACTAACCTAACCTAACCTAACCTAACTAACCTAACCTAACCTAACCTAACCTAACCTAACCTACTAACTAACTAACCTAACCTAACCTAACCTAACCTAACCTAACCTAACCTACCTACCTAACCTACTAACCTAACCTAACCTAACCTAACCTAACCTAACCTAACCTAACTAACCTACCTAACCTAACCTACCTACCTAACTAACCTAACCTAACCTAACCTAACCTAACCTAACCTAACCTAACCTAACCTAACCTAACCTAACCTTAACCTAACCTAACCTAACCTAACTAACCTAACTAACCTAACCTAACCTAACTAACTAACCTAACCTAACCTAACCTAACCTAACCTAACTAACCTAACCTAACCTAACCTAACCTAACCTAACCTAACCTAACCTAACTAACCTAACCTAACCTAACCTAACCTAACCTAACCTAACCTAACCTAACCTAACCTAACCTAACCTACTAACCTAACCTAACCTAACCTAACCTAACCTAACCTAACCTAACCTAACCTAACTAACTAACCTAACCTAACCTAACTAACCTAACCTAACCTAACCTTACCTAACCTAACCTAACCTAACCTAACTAACCTAACCTAACCTAACCTAACCTAACCTAACCTAACCTAACCTAACCTAACCTAACCTAACCTAACCTAACCTAACCTAACCTACCTAACTAACCTAACCTAACCTAACCCTAACCTAACCTAACCTAACCTAACCTAACCTAACCTACCTAACCTAACCTAACCTAACCTAACCTAACCTAACCTAACCTAACCTAACCTAACCTAACCTAACCTAACCTAACCTAACCTAACCTAACTCTAACCTAACCTAACCTAACCTAACCTAACTAACTAACTAACCTAACTACCTAACCTAACCTAACCTAACCTACCTAACTAACCTACCTAACCTAACCTAACTAACCTAACCTAACCTAACCTAACCTAACCTAACCTAACCTAACCTAACCTAACCTAACTAACCTAACTAACCTAACCTAACCTAACCTAACTAACCTAACCTAACTTACCTAACCTAACCTAACCTAACCTAACCTAACCTAACCTAACCTAACCTTACCTAACCTAACCTAACCTAACCTAACCTAACCTAACCTAACCTAACCTAACCTAACCTAACCTAACCTAACCTAACCTAACCTAACCTAACTAACCTAACCTAACCTAACTAACCTAACCTAACCTAACCTACCTAACCTAACCTAACCTAACCTAACCTAACCTAACCTAACCTAACCTAACTACCTAACCTAACTCTAACCTAACCTAACCTAACCTAACCTAACCTAACCTAACCTACCTAACTAACTAACCTAACCTAACCTAACCTAACTAACCTAACCTAACCTAACCTAACCTAACCTAACCTAACTAACCTTAACCTAACTAACCTAACCTAACTAACCTAACCTAACCTAACCTAACCTAACTACTAACCTAACCTAACCTAACTAACTAACCTAACCTAACCTAACTAACCTAACCTACCTAACCTAACCTACCTAACCTAACCTAACCTAACT